>JALGBA010001184.1:0-26199 GCA_023970755.1 Azemiops feae
TTAAACTCTGATCAATAAATAGTCCTTTAATGTTTTCTTTTGCAGATGCAGTTGACTGTTTCCAATGTGCAGAAGATCAATATCCAAATGAAGCTCACAATCTTTGCATTGAAAAAGATATAACTTTCTTGTCTTATGAAGAACCTTTGGGAATCACTTTGGCCACTGTAGCTGTTTTCTTTTTCATAACTTCAGCTTTGGTGCTCAGGATCTTCATTAAAGAGTGGGAAACCCCCATAGTCAAAGCCAACAACAGGAATCTCACCTGTACTCTTCTCATTGCTCTCCAGCTATCTTTCCTCTGCAGTTTTCTTTTCATTGGACAACCTGATCAAGTGAAATGTCTCATGCGACAACCTGCATTTGGCATCATCTTCTCTGTAGCCATTTCTTGCATTTTGGGTAAAACAACCATAGTGGTTCTTGCTTTCATGGCCACCAAACCAGGATCCCAAATAAAGAAATGGGTGGGGAAAAGGCTTGCCAACTCCATTGTCCTTTCTTGCTCTCTGATACAAGTCACAATTTGTGTTGCATGGCTGTCAATTTCTCCCCCATTTCCACATTCAGACACACACTCCATGGCTGAAGAAATTGTACTAGAATGTAATGAAGGATCAGCCATCATGTTTTATACTGTTCTTGGCTTTATGGGGTTCTTAACTGCTATCAGTTTCACGGTAGCCTTCCTAGCTAGGAATTTACCTGACAGCTTCAATGAAGCCAAATTCATTACCTTCAGCATGCTGGTGTTTTGCAGCGTTTGGGTAACATTTGTTCCTACCTATCTGAGCACCAAGGGAAAGTACATGGTGGTGGTGGAGATCTTCTCTATTCTGGCTTCAGCAATGGGGTTGCTTGGCTGTATCTTTTTCCCAAAATGCTATATTCTTCTTCTGAGACCTGATTTAAACAGAAAGGACAACTTATTAAAAAAAACTGAATTATGTTTCTGAACCTTGTACTGTAAACTCTCCTCACTCTTGTGTTTCCTTTTTCTGCTAGTCTGTGCAGTTTGGGAAAACTGCACAAAATAAATATTTGTCTAATGTTGGAATGTGCCTAGGTTTATAACCATGTCAACAAATAAAGTACAATTTCTTCCCATGGCAATTTTGCCCAGCATTTTGCTTGCCATTTGCTCAGATTTGTTGTAGTCTTGGGTCTTCATAGATCATGGGTAATGCTTTGAAGTATAAGTATAAGTAAGTATAAGTATAAGATGATAGTTACCAAAATCCAATTCAGAGCTCTTAAGAAGCTAAGTCCTTATTGGATTTTGATAGTAGTTTCCAACTTTCTTTTGGAGGGTAGGTTATTGAGTAAATAGTGTAGATTCATTGTCAGAGCAGTCTAGGTGCATGGATGCATGGATGGTAAAGGCCAAGTTCATCCATTGGACATGCTAACAGATGAACTTTGGTTTTATGGAAGTAATCCTCTCCACCTAGTCTTTCTGGACCCTCAGTAATAAATAATATAACTAATAGAATAGATATTTCAGAGACATTAAGCATAAGGCAATGATGTTGCATTTATCTTCCTATTACGATCCTTTGATATATTTTTTTACTTTCTTTTCTGGACCTAAAAATAGGAATCCAGATGAAGGATAAGCTATTGCATTCTCCAATATTCAGAACCAATCAGACTTAACAAAAATTGGTCCATTTTCACTATAACATTTCCTGAATCAAGAGTTTATAATTAATATTTTGTATACTGCCTCTATGCTCGTGTAATGATCTCCATTTTTAGATGTTGGTTGAAAATCTGTTGTCTCCAGATGACTGCCTGGACATGTCTTCCTGTTTTCTTGGCAAGATTTTAATTTTAATTTTGTGATCATGGAACTGCAATGAGCACAACTATGAGGATCTCTAAGAAGTACTGCTCCTTCAATAACATCATAACTTCAATTGGTCTTTTAAAGAGTGAATATTAAATGAGACAATCCATAAACAATTAAATATGTATTGATATTGCAAAATATTTAAATATCAAGAGATAAATGGAGAGAATTGTAGCTGAGAGTTGTCACTTGTTGAGTTGCTGCATGCATCTCTTGATTATATAAGCATCTATCAGACAAAGTTGCTGTAATTTGTTCACAGATCTAGGGGGCCAATGCCTGTGGAGCAGTCTGGCTTCAATATCTGGGAATAGTTTGAATCTATTGAGCCTGAGAAAATGGAGCGGTCCTTAGCCACCTCCTCTTTAGATCCAAGTGGCTTTCAAAACCAACAAACATTCTAACCTTCTATATAAACTCAGAGGATCTCTGTGGATAGCACTGTTTTTTGCTGGTTTGCCTTCTTTCTCTGATTTACATTCCAGACAGTGGTGATTGGCAAAGAGATGCTGCCTTTGGCCCTCACTGTGTGATTTTCTCAGTACGAGGTATCATCAATTCAAAAAAGTGGCATAATATGGGTCTTATTTGCTAGAAAGATGTATTTGATGGGTCCTAGAAGAAGGAAGGAAGGGAGGAAGGAAGGAAGGAAGGAAGGAAGGAAGGAAGGAAGGAAGGAAGGAAGGAAGGAAGGAAGGAAGGAAGGAAGGAAGGAAGGAAGGAAGGATGGATGGATTTAAATTTTAAAAGTAAGTGAATTTCGTATTTTAGTATTTGTATATTATCATATTCTTCAATTTATTTGTCCATATGGTCAAAGAAATACTGGTAAAGGACAAGGTAAAAATAAATAATTTCAAGTGACCATTATTTCTTTACTACAAAGAAACTGATTCAGATCATGTTTTTGTATATGATAAAAGGAGCAACATTTGTAGCAGCAATCAAATTTCACAATTAATGAGGAAGGAGTCCTGTGACTGGTAGATTATTATATTTTTCATTTCCCATATATGATTGATAAAGAGATTTGTTGCAGGACTATAAAATATCAATGGTGGATAAATTGATTGGTGGGAGGCTCATGTCACTCATCAAGCCAGAAAAAAAAAATATGGTTCACACCATGTGACTTTGAGGATATGGATACTTTACAAATACAATAATCAAAGTGCTTAAAGACCTATCAAAAAGATAAATAAAGGTGGGCGGGATCCTATAACATTATGGGTCAATTTCATTTTAGCTCTTTGGGGAAAAAAATCATGCCCTAACAAGTCAAAGTCAGATAGATGTATTGTTCCAGAGAATTTAAAGTTTACAGCTACAGAACTAGCATTTGTTCATTTGAATTTTCATTATATTTCTCTATCTCTTTTACAGTTTTCAGTTATGAGCTCTTTTTTTTCCGTAGCCCATACATATCATCATTCTACTTTCTCCACAATCTCCAAGGAGCTTCACCAAACATTCACCAACATTTCCCCTATAATTACCCAAAGAATCTTACTAATGTGGTTTTTTTCTCAACTCTCTCAGGAATTCTCAGGGCACAGGCACCAAAGAATGTTTTGGCACTCTCCCCGACTGCGGAGACTTCTAATTACTAGCAGACCCATTTTTGTCTCTGGTTTATAAAGAATGGATAACATTGTGAGAACAATAAATTGGGTTGGCAATAAATGCTTTTTTCTTTTGTGGTATGGGAAAAATAAAGTACACAAATACTTTCAAAATCACGCTATAAGGGATGTACTTTTGCTAGAATGGGAGAGAATTAAACAAAAAACTTATATTAAAATACCTGAGTGGCTTTCAACAATGGAAGCGTTTGCTTACCCAAATCTAATCAATTATGATAAACTTCTTACCTATAAAGACATTTTGGATAAGGACGGAAAATTTAAAGACAGGCAACACCTTCAAGAACAAGGTATTGACTTAGCATGGTGGCCCTAATTGCAAATTCAAACAAGATATGAAAAAGATGCAAAGTCAATGGGATTTTATAAAGAACAGATACAACTTGATAAAATACTTTTGAAAACAGATGAAAATTTGATTAAGAAACTCTATAAATTTCTTCTAAACTGGAAGATGGAAGAAGAACAAGTAAAAGAAACAATGATAGTTTGGGCAATTTTTTTGGGATATTCTATAGATTTAGAAGACTGGCAAAAGCTTTGGGATAGAAATATCAAAATTACCAAAGCAGGCTCATATAAAGAAAATTTATATAAAATGTTTTATAGATGGCATATAACACCAGTTAGATTAGCGAAAATGTTTAAAAAGGTATCGAATAATTGTTGGAAATGTAAACAAAAACCAGGTACTTACTATCATATTTGATGGGTATGTCCTAGCGCTAAGAAGTTTTGGTTTAAGATTCATATATGGCTGGAAAAGATGACTAAAATAGAGATAGAATTTAAGCGAAAACTGTTCTTGTTGGGAATACTAGGACTTAATTATGGAAAAGAGATTGAATATTTAATATTACATGTATTGACAGCTGCTAGAATAGCATTTGCCCAATTTTGGAAAAATGAAAACTTACCATCTGACCAGATTATAATTACAAAAAATTTAGAATGTGCAGAAATGGATAGACTAACCTTAGAAATTAAAGATAAAGAAGACTTATAAAACTTAATAAAATATTTATATAAAATATAAAATATTATTATATAAAAAGTTGACTAAATCAAGCTTCATAATTCAGTTTGAAATTTTGTCAAACCATTTTACTTGGCGATAATATGTTTATTAATATTATGGTTCACTTGCACAATAGTATTAGCAACTTCTAAATGGTAGTTGTGTACATTTAGTGTGGATATTTATTTCTCCAGATCAATTGCATTTATTTATTGAATTTTTATGGCCGCCCATCTCACACATGTAACACTGGACACCATGCACAGTTAAAACACAAATCTAAAGAATCAACATAATTCAAACACAAACATTTGTGTTTGATTTCCTTCCATTTAGCTCCATCCTTACCTGAGAACAGTCTTATTTAACAACAGTGTTGGGGAAACAGTTTTTTTTAATGAAAAGGGGGAATTGGGAACTGGATTTGATATCATCAACTGGATCACATTCCCAAACAAAACTTTTCTTAAAGTCAAAGTTGGAAAGATAGATCCACTGACTTCTCCAGAAGAGTCTTTCATGATTTCTGAAGAAAACATCATCTGGCCGACCATGTTCAATCAGGTATTTCCTACTGTCTAAAATCCTCCTCCCTACCATTTTCAAAAATCACTTTTATCATTTGACTGACTTATTAGTAATAAAATTAAGATATTTACAGATCAGATTGACAAAAATGGAATTTGAGGGTAGTCCAGTTTAAACAATAAAGACATGGAAATACATGAGAAATACATAGGAAATAAATAGGAAATACATGGTTCCATGAGGACATACAGACAATGTCACATTATTATGGTGGCATTCATTAAATGTGCCTATCTAATAATACGTTGAATTGAATCCCATATATAGAATTTCTCCAAAAGTTATGCAGATTTGTCAGAATATCATATACACAGTGAAATATGAGTGTATTGAACTCCCTCCTGGTTTCATTTCTGAATAGGCATTACCACTTTCTGTATGCAATGAAAATTGTTATCCAGGCTACCTCAAGAAAAAAATAGACGAGAAGCCTTTTTGCTGCTATGATTGTCTTCCTTGTGCAAAGGGGAAAATTTCAAACAGATTAGGTAAGATGTGCCATGTATATAATTGAGAAGACTTATTAATTCTCACCAGCAATATTGTATACCTATCTGTGTTTAATCTGCACGGTATTGTTCTTAAATGTAATCAGTTATTCAGAATTTGGAGTATTGGCCTCATTGAAGCAAGGTAACTTCGGTATTAGATGAGATGTGTTTGAATATTAGTAGCTCAGGTTGGTAATTGAGCTGTTAGTTTGATCTCCAAGCTTGGCGATTTGGCTGCAAATGTTTCATCTCCATTCGCTGAGACATCTTCAGTGCACTTTGAATTGTGCTCGTGTGTCAGAGCACTGGCCTTTAAATTGGTGTGGGTGTTATTTGTCCAGATGTTTCTGAGTCATGGTCAGGATTCGGGCTGTTTGACTGACTGGTTTGTTGTTGTGAATTGAATATGATGCTATGTTAGTATAAAGAAGCAAGAAAATGGGTTGTCCTTGCTGGAGAGAAGCAGGCACATTAATAGATATGAAACATAAATATTGGTCGTTCTGCTGGTCTGATAATGAACTACAATCTTCATGGATCTTTATAAATAACTGGAATTCTTGCTAAAACATTTGTCACCTGAGCATGACGAATATTCAAAATGAAAAAGCTTTTCAATTAAGAGAAATTTCTCCAAAAATTAGGTTATCTCTTTTTAAATGTAGAGAAGTCACTTAATAAGAAGAAAAGTGATAGATTTTGACTCATTTTCCATAAAATACATCAGTCATTAAGTAAAATGTCCAACTAGATGAGCTCAAAAAGAAGTATCACACCATTTCTCTGGAAAATAAGCTAGGAAACTCTGACCTACTACAAAATTTTCTGTTGCGTGATCCTTCCATCTTCCAACATGACACTGAGATTGATACAAATAATACTCTTGATCTCTATATGACCAAACATATATAGGGTACTTTTCTGTATGTGGATGGTCCCATTCTTAATTTGTAATACTGTAATACAAATAAAATGGGCATAATTAAATAGAAATAAATGGAGTTGCTTTCATAGCTTCTACGGGCCACAATGTTTTCTTTGAGGAGTCCTACCCAAACTAGATAACCTCATCAGTGCGATATTAATGATGCTGACTAGCACTGACGATGTTACCAAGTTTGATTATGAAATGTCTGCAAGAAAACAACTGATCTCAGATAGCACCAAAGTTTCCTCATTTCAACTCTGAGTTATAAATTTCCTTATTATGACTGTAATCCCTTAATTCGGAGTAGAGTCGGGGCAAATGGATGGAACTGAGCATTTACTGGCTGGATGCCTTTCCTGACACCATGTGGAGTTGGCAGCAGATATTTTTTCTTTGCACCCTAAGAGAGAAACATCTGCCACTATTGAATTGTCAACCTCCCAAGTGGGATACGAGCATCTTAACCACTAGGACACGATGCAGCTCTTAAACTCTGATCAATAAATAGTCCTTTAATGTTTTCTTTTGCAGATGCAGTTGACTGTTTCCAATGTCCAGAAGATCAATATCCAAATGAAGCTCACAATCTTTGCAGTGAAAAACATATAACTTTCTTGTCTTATGAAGAACCTTTGGGAATCACTTTGGCCACTGTAGCTGTTTTCTTTTTCATAACTTCAGCTTTGGTGCTCAGGATCTTCATTAAAGAGTGGGAAACCCCCATAGTCAAAGCCAACAACAGGAATCTCACCTGTACTCTTCTCATTGCTCTCCAGCTATCTTTCCTCTGCAGTTTTCTTTTCATTGGACAACCTGATCAAGTGAAATGTCTCATGCGACAACCTGCATTTGGCATCATCTTCTCTGTAGCCATTTCTTGCATTTTGGGTAAAACAACCATAGTGGTTCTTGCTTTCATGGCCACCAAACCAGGATCCCAAATAAAGAAATGGGTGGGGAAAAGGCTTGCCAACTCCATTGTCCTTTCTTGCTCTCTGATACAAGTCACAATTTGTGTTGCATGGCTGGCAATTTTTCCCCCATTTCCAGATTCAGACACGCACTCCATGGCTGAAGAAATTGTACTAGAATGTAATGAAGGATCAGCCATCATGTTTTATACTGTTCTTGGCTTTATGGGATTCTTAACTGCTATCAGTTTCACGGTAGCCTTCCTAGCTAGGAAGTTACCTAACAGCTTCAATGAAGCCAAATTCATTACCTTCAGCATGCTGGTGTTTTGCAGCGTTTGGGTAACATTTGTTCCTACCTATCTGAACACCAAGGGAAAGTACATGGTGGTGGTGGAGATCTTCTCTATTCTGGCTTCAGCAATGGGGTTGCTTGGCTGTATCTTTTTCCCAAAATGCTATATTCTTCTTCTGAGACCTGATTTAAACAGAAAGGACAAACTTATTAAAAAAAAACTGAATTATGTTTCTGAACCTTATACTGTAAACTCTCCTCACTCTTGTGTTTCCTTTTTCTGCTAGTCTGTGCAGTTTGGGAAAACTGAGACAGATGCACAAATGCACAAAATAAATATTTGTCTAATGTTGGAATGTGCCTAGGTTTATACCATGTCAACAAATAAAGTACAATTTCTTCCCATGGCAATTTTGCCCAGCATTTTGCTTGCCATTTGCTCAGATTTGTTGTAGTCTTGGGTCTTCATAGATCATGGGTAATGCTTTGAAGTATAAGTATAAGTAAGTATAAGTATAAGATGATAGTTACCAAAATCCAATTCAGAGCTCTTAAGAAGCTAAGTCCTTATTGGATTTTGATAGTAGTTTCCAACTTTCTTTTGGAGGGTAGGTTATTGAGTAAATAGTGTAGATTCATTGTCAGAGCAGTCTAGGTGCATGGATGCATGGATGGTAAAGGCCAAGTTCATCCATTGGACATGCTAACAGATGAACTTTGGTTTTATGGAAGTAATCCTCTCCACCTAGTCTTTCTGGACCCTCAGTAATAAATAATATAACTAATAGAATAGATATTTCAGAGACATTAAGCATAAGGCAATGATGTTGCATTTATCTTCCTATTACCATCCTTTGATATATTTTTTTACTTTCTTTTCTGGACCTAAAAATAGGAATCCAGATGAAGGATAAGCTATTGCATTCTCCAATATTCAGAACCAATCAGACTTAACAAAAATTGGTCCATTTTCACTATAACATTTCCTGAATCAAGAGTTTATAATTAATATTTTGTATACTGCCTCTATGCTCGTGTAATGATCTCCATTTTTAGATGTTGGTTGAAAATCTGTTGTCTCCAGATGACTGCCTGGACATGTCTTCCTGTTTTCTTGGCAAGATTTTAATTTTAATTTTGTGATCATGGAACTGCAATGAGCACAACTATGAGGATCTCTAAGAAGTACTGCTCCTTCAATAACATCATAACTTCAATTGGTCTTTTAAAGAGTGAATATTAAATGAGACAATCCATAAACAATTAAATATGTATTGATATTGCAAAATATTTAAATATCAAGAGATAAATGGAGAGAATTGTAGCTGAGAGTTGTCACTTGTTGAGTTGCTGCATGCATCTCTTGATTATATAAGCATCTATCAGACAAAGTTGCTGTAATTTGTTCACAGATCTAGGGGGCCAATGCCTGTGGAGCAGTCTGGCTTCAATATCTGGGAATAGTTTGAATCTATTGAGCCTGAGAAAATGGAGCGGTCCTTAGCCACCTCCTCTTTAGATCCAAGTGGCTTTCAAAACCAACAAACATTCTAACCTTCTATATAAACTCACAGGATCTCTGTGGATAGCACTGTTTTTTGCTGGTTTGCCTTCTTTCTCTGATTTACATTCCAGACAGTGGTGATTGGCAAAGAGATGCTGCCTTTGGCCCTCACTGTGTGATTTTCTCAATATCATCAGTTCAAAAAAGTGGCATACTATGGGTCTTATTTGCTAGAAAGATGTGTTTGATGGGTCCTAGAAGAAGGAAGGAAGGAAGGAAGGAAGGAAGGAAGGAAGGAAGGAAGGACCATTATTTCTTTACTACAAAGAAACTGATTCAGATCATGTTTTTGTATATGATAAAAGGAGCAACATTTGTAGCAGCAATCAAATTTCACAATTAATGAGGAAGGAGTCCTGTGACTGGTAGATTATTATTTTTTTCATTTCCCATATATGATTGATAAAGAGATTTGTTACCGGACTATAAAATATCAATGGTGGATAAATTGATTGGTGGGAGGCTCATGTCACTCATCAAGCCAGAAAAAAAAATATGGTTCACACCATGTCACTTTGAGGATATGGAGTAAAAAATCATTTAAAATGAGTGAAAAGAGCCAAGCTATATTTTTACTTTGCAATAAAAACAGTATTGAAAAATATGGTCCTCCTAGAATTTAGAACAGTGGTGGTGAACCTATGCCACGGGTGCCAGAGGCGGCACTCAGAGCCCTCTTTGTGGGCACGCGTGCCATGCCCCAGAGATGGCAAGCATCCCTCTTCAACCAGCCGACCTAGGTCCCACGTGGCCAGATGCATCCCGGCATGTCTGGTCTCCCTCCCCCCTGTCCCGTCCCTCCTGACCTCACATGCTCTCCTTTTCCCAGAAACGACCCACTGCATCGTCTCGTCAGCTGTCGGCCAGCCGTCCAGCTCAGAGGTGGCTTCTCTGAACTTCTGGTGGTGGGCTGTGATGAGCCTCCTGTCCACTGCCCCATCAGCCAGAGACCCCCTGGATATCCCCCAACCCTGCCCACAGGCGTCCCTCCCCACGAGAAACATCAAGTTGACCACGCCCACTTTGGCCACACCCACCCAGTCTGCCATGACCACCACAGCCACGCCCACCCAGTGGGCCACGTCCCACCTGGCACCCGTTGATAAATAAATGGGTTTTGGGTTGCAGTTTGGGCACTCGGTCTCTAAAAGGTTCGCCATCACTGACTTAGAACATTCTATTTTGAGATTGATTCACTTTGTAAATGTGGCTCAAATAAAAAGTTGTTTCCAATGGTATTCCTTTATTATTTGCATATTCACTTGGTATTACACACTGTTCCCATCCCAAAGGACTCTGCACATCTCTTTTACAGTTTTCAGTTATGAGCTCTTTTTTTTTCGTAGCCCATACATATCATCATTCTACTTTCTCCACAGTCTCCAAGGAGTTTCACCAAACATTCACTGATTTCCCCTATAATTACCCAAAGAATCTTATTAATGTGGTTTTTTTCTCAACTCTTTCAGGAATTCTCAGGCACAGCACCAAAGAATAGCTCAAGATTGAAAGGGTCTGTTAATTGTGGGATCAGAATGTTAGAGATGTAACAACCTTTTTTCTTGGAAAGAATATTTATTCTAATAAGTGAGAGTTTTTCCCCCCTTATGTTTCATTCTTACAGATAGAACTGGTTCATATGTAGTGAAAAGTGTTTTCTTGAAGAAGATGGAATTTTCCATGGTAGTGATGGCAATGTTGTCAATGTTACTGTCAGGAGCTACATGCCTTATTCTGCGTACTAAAGCATGTTCTGTGGGGAAACTTCCCCTTATTAAGCACAAGTATTTTCTGTCAGGAGATTTCATAATGGCTGGGATACTATCTCAGTTCTACATGATATCGAATCCAGTTGGTTTCACAAGGCATCCATCTGAAGAACTGGTTGATGAGCTCATGTAACGACTTTCTCTTCTTAACTATAGCTTATCTTAAACCATATATCTTTCTCTAATAGGTTGCCCTGGCAAATAAATACACAAACACACTTATGACAACTCTCCCACTGGTGTTTTTATTCAAATTCCATTTTGAGATTTTCTTGTTTCCTTACTGTTAAATGAATCATTAGTGATGTACTATCAAGGTGCTGTACTATTTGTAGCAAAATCTATGTTAATCATTTAATTCTTTCACTTAATATTAGGGAACAGTTGCATGCTTTGAATTATTTTACAAACAACTGTTGAGCATGCATGGAACACAGACTTAGAGACTCTCTGCCCTAATGAAACATCAGTGACTTTTATTGGGATAAGGTCTATCATTATCCCAGAAAAAAACATAATATATAACATTTGTCCTCAGGTTTACTCCAAAAATACTTCTCATGCCTATATCCACCATAAAACATACCCAAAAAGAAAATAAAAATATAAGGCTAAATATATATATATAAGAATTACTTATGGGTTTTAATATGATTATTTTTCTTCAAGCAATTTATCTGTTTCTAGTAAAAATTGTTTATGATGAATGAAAAGAATCATAACATCCTGCCTAGATCCACACAATATATCTTTCATTGCAGATTTTTCCTGCAGAACTACCAACATATCCTGGCCTTGGTTTTTGCTGTAAAGGAGATAAATGAAAATAAACATATATTATCCAACGTGAGCTTGGGTACTGACATCTTTAACAGTTATTACATGGCGGGATTGACTTACTTGGCTTCAATGGAGCTTGTCTCAACACGTGGCAGATTCATCCCCAACTATAAGTGTGATGCCAAGGACTGGGCAGTATCTGCTATTGCAGGACCTAACTCTTACATCTGTCCCTTCATGGCAAACATCTTGAACATCTACAAGATGCCCCAGGTGAGATTTTTTTTCTTGGACTAACTATACATGTAAGAATAACCTTGAAAGGCAGGAGGAAGAATTGCAGTCCTATTAAAAGAAATTTGAGACTAAACCAGAAGTGTTCTTTGAGAAAGCACCTCAGGATTGACACCCACTCCTCTCCAATTCTCTGGAAAGTTAAGGCAGGGGAAGGGAAAGTGTTTTCCTACTTCCAAGGTTAATGTCATCCCTTCCAGATTGTCCAGGGTGGGAAACCAAAATCACACATACTAATAATTCTTTTATTGTAAGGTTACAATAACAGAGTCTTGCAAGTCTTAAACTACCTCCCATTTTTTTCTTTTACAAAGTAATGCTTACAAAAATACAACAAATAAACCAACTTTTCTTTTTATTACTTTTTTGTGGTTTGGAAATAAAGTGGCAATCCAAACAATGATGAACAACATACCATGTGTTTGCAGAAGAGATAGATAATTTTAGGTACTTTACTTGATTTATTCTTCAATCTGAATCTATGATGAATTTCAGGTCTGGAAGATTGTCTAGACTAGAAAACAAAATAATAAATATTAATAGATATGATATTGTAAGTAACAATAATCTTGCAACCCTGAATGAACTCATCTTTTTTTTACTTTTATAAAGCCATGTTTACAAAACAACAAATAATAATTTCTTTCCTTGGGTATTATATTTTGTGATGTGGAATTGAAATGGCAGTCCAAATTATGTGTTTGCAGACAAGATGGATATTTTTTCATACTTTACTTGCTTTATTCCTCAATCTGAATCATCTGAACAATTAATATACAATGATTCTTTGACATATTTACAAATACACTGAAGAGAAATGTCAATATATTGTCATACGTCCATTTTCCTACCATGCTTTAGTAAAAATATTAAGAATTCATGGACCTGACTGAGTAATAGTTATCTTGATCTTTGTACTGCACACTGGTCTTCCTTCCTTCCTTCCTTCCTTCCTTCCTTCCTTCCTTCCTTCCTTCCTTCCTTCCTTCCTTCCTTCCTTCCTTCCTTCCCTCCCTCTCCCTCACAACTTCCCTCCTTCCCTCCTTCCTGTCTATAAATGTTATTGTTATTCATGGTAATTCAAATAATTTTAAAAATGAAGTTATGTAATACAAATGAATGAATGTGCGCTATATCTATACTGATATTCAATTTAACCTATACAAGATCTCTTTGTTGGACTTTATACTTAGAAAACTTTTCTTTCCATTATATAAAAGAGATTTTGTCTTTGCCATCAAGAATATTTTTGTCTTTAAGAAAAAAAGATAAAAATGATGGTACATTGGGTATGACAAGCTATGGATTTGGTTGATTTGATTATTATTGCATAGTCACATGGAGGTGTTAAGAGGGTGAAAGAAGAAAGCCAGAGGAGTTTTAGAGAGATAGGATGTTGGTTCTATTGTAGTGTTTTGTACAGAGGTGACCATCTATAGAATAATGGGATCGGAGTTGTTGATTAATATAGAAAGAAGCAAATTGCAACCTTTGTGAACATATATAGTTTTTAGAGGGTTTTTTTTAATGTACACTTTCCAGAGTCACTCTATCAGTGAGGTAGTTGGGTAGTGGTTTGGTTCAAGCTTGTTTCAATTTAGTTTCTGAACGTTTTGTTACCAGACTAGGTAACATCATCAGCAGAATTTTCTTATCCTGTTTTCCTTAGCATATAAATGTCTTATGTGCCAGTGAAGTCAGTTGGTTGTGTGATTGCCAAAATCTAAAACTTACTTACCTAGTAACCTAGCAGCCACATTCATATCACCTCTACTTTCCAAGCTTTCTTCCAAGACAGCTCTACATACAGCATGTTGCAGTAATCTGATTGCAACTGAGTCGATGTCATCAGATTATCATAGGGAGCTTTGTGTTTTCCATTTCTGTTCTAAAGGGTGGGGCAAGGAGACTCTACTTCCAAGTAATCTTGCCACTGTCTCTCATACCAAATCACATAATGTCATATCATATAATATCATCATATCTTGGAGAGTAAGAAGAAGATATATTAGCAAAATGTGTATTAAAATAAATCAAGAAAGAGTGCAGAGAATGATGAGGGAACTGGAGGTTAAAACATACAAAGAACGGTTGCCGGAATTGGGTATGTCTAGTTTAATGAAAATGACTAAGGGTAACTTGATAGCAGTTTTCCAATATCTAAGGGGCTGCCACAATGAAGAGGGGGTCAACCTATTCTCCATAGCATATGAAGGAGGACGAGAAGCAATGGATGGAAAGTAATCAAGGAGAGAACCAACCTAGAATGAAGGAGAAATTTCCTGACAGAACAATTAATCAGTGGAACTATTTGCTTCTAGAATTTGTGGGTGCTCCGTCCATGGAACATTTTAAGAAGAGACTGGATAGTCACTTGTCTAGAATGGATGGGCTTCCTGCCCAAGCAGGGAGTTGGACTAGAAAACCTCCAAGGTCCCTTCCAACTGTGTTATTCTGTTATCCTGTTAAAGTTCAGGCATTACTGAATCAATAGATTGTCAAATCTATGGCATTCAAATATTAAATTAAAGGAAAAAACTGGTGTCTTTCTAGATTATATTTTTCTTAAAGTTTTTGAGGAACACAGTCTGAATCATAGATTCTAATACCCAACTATTTTAAATCATTTTTCCCTAGCTTCTATATGGATCTTCTCCAATGAGAGATAATAGCGAACACACAGTTTTCTTTCATCGTTTTTTCCCAAACGAGGAGCTTCAGACTAAGGGGATTCTTCAGCTGCTGTTGCATTTAAAGTGGGTATGGATAGGGCTGATTTCCCAAGCTGATGAGAGTGGACAGAGGTTTGTACAGAATGCCCTTAAACTGTTTGTCCAGAAAGGTATTTGCTTTGCCTTCATGCAAGAGTTGCCTAAAGAAAATTTTTCTAATCACATTGAATATGTATTTAAAGATTATATTGCCATGTACAAGGTTGTCATGAACAGCACTGCCGATGTTGTGATCCTCTACTGTGAAAATCAAGTCATTGGCATTTTCAGAATATTTCCCTATCTTTCAGAATATGAGGATATACCAGTAAAGAGAAAAGACAAAGTTTGGATCATGCCAGCCCAGATGGAGTTCACATCAGTCCCTTTTCAAAAACTACTGCCTTTGGATTTTATTCATGGTGCCATAAGTTTTGCAGTTTCTTCCAAGGAGGTGACTGGGTTCAAACCATTCTTGCAGATGAGAAGCCCTACTTCAGAAGAAGAAGATCATTTAACAAGATTGTTCTGGGAGCAGGCATTTGAATGTTTTTTCTTTAAAGATAAGTTAGATGAGGACGCTGGAGTGCTGTGCACCGGAGAAGAGAAGTTGGAGAGTCTTCCTAATTCTGTGTTTGAGACCACCATGACTGGGCAGAGTTACAGCATTTATAATGCAATCTATGCTGTGGCACATGCCTTGAAAGCCATGTTTTCATCCAAATACAAACACAGAGCAAGGGCACACCTTGGAAGCCTAATGACTATCAAGGAAGAAACATGGCAGGTAATAATATAAGAAATCACAATGACAAATTGATCAAGCCTCTCTGATGCCATCAGGTGTTTTTATGACTGCAAAACGTGTACATTTCAGGTTCAGTATCCACATAGTTTACACAAATTCATAGTTTATGTTTCATGACAAAAGTGTGTAGGAACTATGTAAAAAAGATCCAATTCAAAAAAATTGACTAAATCAAGCTTCATAATTCAGTTTGAAATTTTCTCAAACCATTTTACTTGGTGATAATATGTTTATTAATATTATGGTTCACTTGCACAGTAGTATTAGCAACTTCTAAATGGTAGTTGTGTATATTTAGTGTAAGAAATTAGTAATGCTTAAACAAATTCCTAGAAGGATAAGAGAAGCGCGAAGAGATTATCAATTCTTAACAAGGAAATTGTTCGACAAAGGAGTCAATTTTAGATGGTTGGTTCCAGAAGGGTTATTAATTTTTTGGGATTCAAAAAGATACAGATTGGATACCCCACTCAAAGCAGAGGAATTTTTCAATAACCACAGAGCTTTTTTGGAAAAAGGCGATCTCGAACCTAAGAAACAAGAGGAAGCGAGCGCTGCAGGAGCGCCTAAACAAGTGGAGGAGGAAGAACTTTAAAAGACCTATCCAGAGGAAGGAGCAAGACCAAGAGAGCAGAGACAGATAACTTCCCCTAGAAGACTGAGGTCCAGATATAATTAAAGTCATTGAGGAGGTTGGAATCTTTTCAATAAATATAAATGGTTTGAATTCTCCTTCAAAGAGGAGAAGAACTTTTACTAGACTATAAAAGTTGAAAATGGACATAATTTGTCTCCAAGAGACACACATCAACAGACAACATGGAAATCAAAGGATTGGAGATAAAAGACCAGAAATACAAACTACAAGCTTTTGCAGACGACCTGGTTTTCATTTTGGAGGAGCCACTAGAAACATCTACTAAACCTCTGAAGAAAATAGAGAAATTCGGAGAAGTGGCCGGTTTGAAAATAAACAGGGAAAAGACTAAAGTATTAACAAAAAACTTAACAGATAAACAGAAAACCAAATTTGTAAAAAAGACAAATCTCCAAATAGTTAAAAAAGTCAAATACCTAGGTATCCACTTAAAATCAAAATATACAACATTAAAAGAAGATAATTATGAAAGATTATTGAAACAAATCAAAATAGACTTGGAAAAGTGGAAAAATCTTCAATTGTCATTGTTAGGAAGAATAGCGACAGTGAAGATGAATATCCTACCGAAGCTACTCTTTCTATTTTCTATTTCAAACAGTTCCTGTAAAACTGGGAAAGAAATTTTTTGATGACTTAAATGCAATAATACTGAGATTTATATGGCAAGGGGAAAAAGCACGAATTAAAATTAAAATGTTACAAGAAGCTAAAGATAGTGGAGGATTTGGACTCCCAGACTGGAGACTCTATTACCAAGCAGCCATTTTGCTCTGGATTAAAGAATGGATAACTTTGAGAAATAAAAGACTTCTCTACTTAGAGGGACATGACTTTCAATTGGGTTGGCATGCTTTTCTGTGGTATGGGAAAAATAAAGTACACAAATACTTTCAAAATCACGCTATAAGGGATGTACTTTTGCTAGAATGGGAGAGAATTAAACAAAAAACTTATATTAAAATACCTGAGTGGCTTTCAACAATGGAAGCATTCGCTTACCCAAATCTAATCAATTATGATAAACTTGTTACCTATAAAGACATTTTGGATAAGGACGGAGAACTTAAAGACAGGCAAGACCTTCAACAACAAGGTATTGACTTAGCGTGGTGGCCCTATTTGCAAATTCAAACAAGATATGAAAAAGATGCAAAGTCAAAGGGATTTTATAAAGAACAGATACAACTTGATAAAATACTTTTGAAAACAGATGAAAATTTGATTAAGAAACTCTATAAATTTCTTCTAAACTGGAAGATGGAAGAAGAACAAGTAAAAGAAACAATGATAGTTTGGGCATTTTTTTTTGGATATTCTATAGATTTAGAAGACTGGCAAAAGCTTTGGGATAGAAATATCAAACTTACCAAAGCAGCCTCATATAAAGAAAATTTATATAAAATGTTTTATAGATGGCATATGACACCAGTTAGATTAGCGAAAATGTTTAAAAATGTATCGAATAATTGTTGGAAATGTAAACAAAAACCAGGTACTTACTATAATATCTGGTGGGTATGTCCTAGCGCTAAGGAGTTTTGGTTTAAGATTCATATATGGCTGGAAAAGATGACTAAAATACAGATAGAATTTAAGCGAGAACTGTTCTTGTTGGGAATACTAGGACTTAATTATGGAAAAGAGAATGAATATTTAATATTACATGTAGAATAGCATTTGCCCAATTTTGGAAAAATGAAAACTTACCATCTGACTAGATTATAATTACAAAAAAATTAGAATGTGCAGAAATGGATAGACTAACCTTAGAAATTAAAGAGAAAGAAGACTCAGTTTATTTCAAAACATGGGAAAATTTTTATCAATGGTTAGCAACACAATCTAGTGAGAAAGGACTATGAAATTTAAGAGGATGAATGATATCTACTGACTAGTTATTATTTTTTAGGATTATCACTATTGTTATTGATTATAGTCATTTACCATTATATTAATTACTGTTATTTAATATCTGTATCCGGACGACAATCTGCTTGCTAAAGCATGGAATTATTGTAGGGGGTAACCCCATTTTTCTACCTACCCTTACCCCAACCCCACTCCTGAACCCTACCCTACCCAATACCCATACTGATCCCATCCTTTCCTTACCTTTATAAAACTTAATAAAATATTTATATAAAATATAAAATATTATTATATAAAAAATTGACTAAATCAAGCTTCATAATTCAGTTTGAAATTTTGTCAAACCATTTTACTTGGTGATAATATGTTTATTAATATTATGGTTCACTTGAACAATAGTATTAGCAACTTCTAAATGGTAGTTGTGTACATTTAGTGTGGATATTTATTTCTCCAGATCAATTGCATTTATTTATTGAATTTATATGGCCGCCCATCTCACACATGTAACACTGGACACCATGCACAGTTAAAACACAACGCTAAAGAATCAACATAAATCAAACATAAACATTTGTGTTTGATTTCCTTCCATTTAGCTCCATCCTTACCTGAGAACAGTCTTATTTAACAACAGTGTTGGGGAAACAGTTTTTTTTAATGAAAAGGGGGAATTGGGAACTGGATTTGATATCATCAACTGGATCACATTCCCAAACAAAACTTTTCTTAAAGTCAAAGTTGGAAAGATAGATCCACTGACTTCTCCAGAAGAGTCTTTCATGATTTCTGAAGAAAACATCATCTGGCCGACCATGTTCAATCAGGTATTTCCTACTGTCTAAAATCCTCCTCCCTACCATTTTCAAAAATCACTTTTATCATTTGACTAACTTATTAGTAATAAAATTAAGGCAATAAAATATGATGAAAGAGCAGAGATCAGATTACACAGGGCTTCTGTTATTAAACTTGTCTTTCCAGAAATCTATGGACATTCCTGAATGTACGCAATTACCAGCTGTCATTTTCAGGTTGTCCTACATAGGGAACCATCTTTGAGTTATAAAAGCTGGAAATTATTTAATAATAAACAAGCGACATGCTGAGATACTGTACTGGTTGAAATATCTTATTCCTGTCCATTGCTACCTTATAATTTTATTATATTCTAACGGCACATTGTCTAAGACATATTTTAAAATCCCAGCTATTTTCTTTAGTTTTCTAAATTTAACCTGCAACTTTGTCACCATTAAAACATGGTCTATTTCATAATTTCTACAAGCCTGACTAGATGCAATTGGAACTCTGTATCCCATGAGTAAATTCTCTGTAGTATTTCTTTTCAGGACCTATTTGGCAGACAGGACTGGACTCAATGAAAATGGATTCAATGAAAATGTAGATAATTCCAAAGTTTAATTTCACCTACAAAGTGTGGGATAAATTACCAATCAGATTCAACTCAAAGGTGCTTTTCAAAGGCAACTGGACTTTTTTTTTTCTTGAGCTGGATGATTGAGAATCCTCATAGATATTTACCGATCAGATTGACCAAAATGGAATTTGAGGGGAGTCCAGTTTAAACAATTAAGACATGGAAATACATGGGAAATACATAGGATACATAGGAAATACATAGGAATATATAGGAAATACATAGGAAATACATGGTTCCATGAGGACATACAGACAATGTCACATTATTATGGTGGCATTCATTAAATGTGCCTATCTAATAATACATTGAATTGAATCCCATATATAGAATTTCTCCAAAAGCTATGCAAATGTGTCAGAATATCATATACACAGTGAAATATGAGTGTATAAAGTACAACTATTGAACTCCCTCCTGGTTTCATTTCTGAATAGGCATTACCACTTTCTGTATGCAATGAAAATTGTTATCCAGGCTACCTCAAGAAAAAAATAGATGAGAAGCCTTTTTGCTGCTATGATTGTCTTCCTTGTGGAAAGGGGAAAATTTCAAACAGATTAGGTAAGATGTGCCATGTATATAATTGAGAAGACTTATTAATTCTCACCAGCAATATTGTATACCTATCTGTGTTTAATCTGCACGGTATTGTTCTTAAATGTAATCAGTTATTCAGAATTTGGAGTATTGGCCTCACTGAAGCAAGGTAACTTCGGTATTACATGAGATGTGTTTGAATATTAGTAGCTCAGGTTGGTAGTTGAGCTGTTAGTTTGATCTCCAAGCTTGGCGATTTGGCTGCAAATGTTTCATCTCCATTCGCTGAGACATCTTCAGTGCACTTTGAATTGTGCTCGTGTGTCAGAGCACTGGCCTTTAAATTGGTGTGGGTGTTATTTGTCCAGATGTTTCCGAGTCATGGTCAGGATTCGGGCTGTTTGACTGACTGGTTTGTTGTTGTGAATTGAATTTGATGCTATGTTAATATAAAGAAGCAAGAAAATGGGTTGTCCTTGCTGGAGAGAAGCAGGCACATTAATAGATATGAAACATAAATATTGGTCGTTCTGCTGGTCTGATAATGAACTACAATCTTCATGGATCTTTATAAATAACTGGAATTCTTGCTAAAACATTTGTCACCTGAGCATGAAGAATATTCAAAATCAAAAAGCTTTTCAATTAAGAGAAATTTCTCCAAAAATTAGGTTATCTCTTTTTAAATGTAGAGAAGTCACTTAATAAGAAGAAAAGTGATAGATTTTGACTCATTTTCCATAAAATACATCAGTCATTAAGTAAAATGTCCAACCAGATGAGCTCAAAAAGAAGTATCACACCGTTTCTCTGGAAAATAAGCTAGGAACCAGTTCCGGTTCGCGGTGCTGGCTGTCTTGTGAAGAGTCTTCTCTCTTCGCTGGCTGGTTTCCCTCTGCCGGTAGACCATGGACACGGTCAAGGACTGAGGAGGACTCTCGCCGACTGCGGAGGGGGTGGCAGCATCTTCCGTGGTCCGAGGCAGCTCTATTGGGCCGACGGGGAAAAGATCGGCCATTAACATGGTCGATCACTTAGCTGCACCAGCCGAAGTCAAACTAACATCTAAGCATTAAAGAACCACCGTGGAAGATTCGGGTGAGACCTTTCCTTTCCTCTCTTTACCCTTACTATCTCCCTGTGAAAAGCCCCTGGAATTATTTCCCTATTTTGATAAAGCAGCGTTCGCTCACTTGGGGAAACAAGCTTTGGACAATAAATAATAAATTATTTTTATTGACTATTTCTACTCTTGAATACTCTGGGGTCCTGAAAAAATCCCTACTACAGAATTTTATTATTTTATTTGCTTATAAAACTGGACAATATTGTTTTCGTTTACTTTTATTCCTTTTTTAACTGGAATAAAACCTTTCTGGAAAAAGATTTTATAGTCTACTGGGGACATCTTGTGGCGGAAAATGACATTGCAATTACACTTTCTCTTTGATTGTGTGGCTGGATTTGACCTTCAAATTACCATAAAAGGGAAAAGATAAAGAATTTGTAACAGCTGTGTGGAGGTGGATACGGGCTGATTGTTTTTTTTTTTTTCCCATAACAAGTTTTATTAGTTTTTGTTTGTTTTACAGCCAAGTGCTTATAACACATCGTGGAGATAGGGCACTCCATAGAACACAACAAAAAATACAGTCATACATATACAATTTAAACTACTACTTTAAAAGTTCCCTCTTATGGTATACAATTCGAGCATTCCTAAAATATAAATTGTTTCTCACCTCTATCTATTATTCCAGTTTCAATTTATGCTTCTCAATCAAATTAATTTGATTGTTAATAATAGCCTCCACCAAAAAACTAAAAGATTACCTTACCACTGAAATGGAAGATTTTTACCCACAGCTTGGCTATGGGCTTATACTGGAAAAAATCTTGGAACTTAAGGAGCAAAGGATCTTTAGAATGAACACTAAAGATGATACTCCAGAACCAAAAATTGAACCTCAAATCTTGACTGATCAACTTATAGACCAAGGAATAACAGAGGAGGAACAGATCAACTCCAAAGAGGCCTGTATGCAACAACATACACAACTTAATGAGATGGAGGAATCTCATCCACAATCTACCTGTAAACTTATACTGGAAAAAATTTATGAAGCTACTGAGCAAGTGAATGCTAGAATAAAAGCCTTTACCCTAAAACTTCAAATTGACTTCCAGATTCCAACTGACTACCCCATAACTCAAATAACAATAGAAGAGGAACAAATCAACATAGAAGAGGACATCATACAACCCCACGTACAATTCATTGAGAATTTTGATGACCAAAGAATGATTTCAATTAAAACATCTGCAATGCCAAAAGCAACAGGAACTGATTTGCAAATATGAGGCATTGAAAACTGTGACAACATGGATAACCAATGAGTAACTACCACATTGAACAAAATTGATTATACTACTCAGATAGTACTGGAAGAAAGAGAAGAGAAATATGACCAGACTGAACTGTTGATAAATATGGATAACCAAACACTGAGATTTGATGATATAGAGGCTAGAATTAGATTTAAAAATGAGATTTAAAATTTTACTTGATGGGTTAAAAAGGCTTTTAGAGATTTTGACTGAGTTAATACCACTGAGATGAAAATTATTGATTTGATTATGGTTTGGAATTGTAATATGGAAAAGGTTGTAAACAAGGAGTTATTAGAATAAGAAATAGAATATAGATGTGAAATGCAGTAAGAAGGTATCTTCTGGAATAATATGTTTGTTTTAGGTATGATAATTACTTTGACGGGATTTAAATTTTACTTAATGAGTTAAAAAGGCTTTTTAGAGATATGGATTGATTTATAAAATATATATTTGAAATAGAGTAAGAAGGTATTTTTGGAGTACTATTTTTGTTTTAGGTATGATAATTATGCAATGGAAGGAGAACAAGAAAATGGATTGTGATAAAAGAAGATATGATATTTATAAATGAGTTACTACAATAAGGAATAGAATATAGTTGGGAAGTATATAGTAAACAAAAAGACTAGCAGCCCCAGAACAAAAAACAGGAGTCATCTACAACATACAGTGTAAAGACTGCAACAGTCACTATGCAGAACAAACAGGCAGAAGACTGGTAGAATGTATTCATGAACATCAACTAGCAGTCAGAAGACATGATGAAAACTCTTTAATTTCACAGGACATGGACACATCATTTGCTTGTTTCTAGTTGTTTGCAGATCTATTGCTTGAGAAAAAGAGAATATAGTTGGGAAGTATAAAAATATGGTTGGAATAATATGTTTAGATGTAATTATTATCCTATGAAATAAGGGAAATTAGGGATACCCGAAGTGTAAATTATGTGTTTATTTAAGGCTAAATTGGAACATGGTAATTGTAAGTTAGTAAAGCTTAAAAGCAGGATTTGGACTGATATAGGTGAAATATTATTGATATTTTTTTTTATTGATTGAACTCTATTTAGAAATGTATTAATTTGACTATGTTATATCAATTGAGGGAAATAGAGAGGGAATCTTTAAAGAATTAACCTGAACTATACATGTACGATTGTGTTTTTTTGATGATTGATTACCCCATCTCCACGTTGCTTCCAAAGCACTCTGATGTAAAAACTAAAAAACCAATAAAACTGGTTTTAAAAAAAGAAGAAGAAAAGTGATAGATTTTGACTCATTTTCCATAAAATACATCAGTCATTAAGTAAAATGTCCAACTAGATGAGCTCAAAAAGAAGTATCACACCATTTCTCTGGAAAATAAGCTAGGAAACTCTGACCTACTACAAAACTTTCTGTTGCGTGATCCTTCCATCTTCCAACATGACACTGAGATTGATACAAATAATACTCTTGATCTCTATATGACCAAACATATACAGGGTACTTTTCTGTATGTGGATGGTCTCATTCTTAATTTGTAATACTGTAATACAAATAAAATGGGCATAATTAAATAGAAATAAATGGAGTTGCTTTCATAGCTTCTATGGGCCACAATGTTTTCTTTGAGGAGTCCTACCCAAACTAGATAACCTCATCAGTGCGATATTAATGATGCTGACTAGCACTGACAATGTTACCAAGTTTGATTATGAAATGTCTGCAAGAAAACAACTGATCTCAGATAGCACCAAAGTTTCCTCATTTCAACTCTGAGTTATAAATTTCCTTATTATGACTGTAATCCCTTAATTCGGAGTAGAGTCGGGGCAACTAGATGGAACTGAGCATTTACTGGCTGGATGCCTTTCCTGACACCATGTGGAGTTGGCAGCAGATATTTTTTCTTTGCACCCTAAGAGAGAAACATCTGCCACTATTGAATTGTCAACCTCCCAAGTGGGATACGAGCATCTTAACCACTAGGACACGATGCAGCTCTTAAACTCTGATCAATAAATAGTCCTTTAATGTTTTCTTTTGCAGATGCAGTTGACTGTTTCCAATGTGCAGAAGATCAATATCCAAATGAAGCTCACAATCTTTGCATTGAAAAAGATATAACTTTCTTGTCTTATGAAGAACCTTTGGGAATCACTTTGGCCACTGTAGCTGTTTTCTTTTTCATAACTTCAGCTTTGGTGCTCAGGATCTTCATTAAAGAGTGGGAAACCCCCATAGTCAAAGCCAACAACAGGAATCTCACCTGTACTCTTCTCATTGCTCTCCAGCTATCTTTCCTCTGCAGTTTTCTTTTCATTGGACAACCTGATCAAGTGAAATGTCTCATGCGACAACCTGCATTTGGCATCATCTTCTCTGTAGCCATTTCTTGCATTTTGGGTAAAACAACCATAGTGGTTCTTGCTTTCATGGCCACCAAACCAGGATCCCAAATAAAGAAATGGGTGGGGAAAAGGCTTGCCAACTCCATTGTCCTTTCTTGCTCTCTGATACAAGTCACAATTTGTGTTGCATGGCTGTCAATTTCTCCCCCATTTCCAGATTCAGACACACACTCCATGGCTGAAGAAATTGTACTAGAATGTAATGAAGGATCAGCCATCATGTTTTATACTGTTCTTGGCTTTATGGGATTCTTAACTGCTATCAGTTTCACGGTAGCCTTCCTAGCTAGGAAGTTACCTGACAGCTTCAATGAAGCCAAATTCATTACCTTCAGCATGCTGGTGTTTTGCAGCGTTTGGGTAACATTTGTTCCTACCTATCTGAGCACCAAGGGAAAGTACATGGTGGTGGTGGAGATCTTCTCTATTCTGGCTTCAGCAATGGGGTTGCTTGGCTGTATCTTTTTCCCAAAATGCTATATTCTTCTTCTGAGACCTGATTTAAACAGAAAGGACAAACTTATTAAAAAAACCTGAATTATGTTTCTGAACCTTATACTGTAAACTCTCCTCACTCTTGTGTTTCCTTTTTCTGCTAGTCTGTGCAGTTTGGGAAAACTGAGACAGATGCACAAATGCACAAAATAAATATTTGTCTAATGTTGGAATGTGCCTAGGTTTATAACCATGTCAACAAATAAAGTACAATTTCTTCCCATGGCAATTTTGCCCAGCATTTTGCTTGCCATTTGCTCAGATTTGTTGTAGTCTTGGGTCTTCATAGATCATGGGTAATGCTTTGAAGTATAAGTATAAGTAAGTATAAGTATAAGATGATAGTTACCAAAATCCAATTCAGAACTCTTAAGAAGCTAAGTTCTTATTGGATTTTGATAGTAGTTTCCAACTTTCTTTTGGAGGGTAGGTTATTGAGTAAATAGTGTAGATTCATTGTCAGAGCAGTCTAGGTGCATGGATGCATGGATGGTAAAGGCCAGGTTCATCCATTGGACATGCTAATAGATGAACTTTGGTTTTATGGAAGTAATCCTCTCCACCTAGTCTTTCTGGACCCTCAGTAATACTTAATATAACTAATAGAATAGATATTTCAGAGACATTAAGCATAAGGCAATGATGTTGCATTTATCTTCCTATTATCATCCTTTGATTTTTGATGTTTTTTTTACTTTCTTTTCTGGACCTAAAAATAGGAATCCAGATAAAGGATAAGCTATTGCGTT